>CAWUFW010006616.1:1110000-1124244 GCA_963921515.1 Calotriton arnoldi
GACCACGAAGGGAGATTCATCCACATCTTCATCCTCTGCTGTTGCATGTGCCTCACATGTGGGTGGTGGTGTTCTGTCTCCAGCACTGTGTGGCAGTGACACCTCAGGGGCCGGAGGTGGAATGTCTGCCGCACTGTGTGGCACTGACACATCAGGGGCCGGAGGTGGAATGTCTGCCGCACTGTGTGGCACTGACACATCAGGGGCCGGAGATGTGGATGGGGTGGTAGCAGTAGCATGCATCAGCGCCAGGCCTTGTGGCAGCAATGCCATGAGGAGGGTCTTTAGGGCATTGTGGGACCCAGCTACCTCTCACTGGTGTGCAGCCGTGGCAGCCGCTCTTTCCACCTGCGTCCGCTCCATGTTTTCCATGATCCTCCGCATGTGTCCCAACTCCCGGGCGAGATCGCTGGAGGCACTCTGGCTAGACAGTCGTTCTTGTTTATTTTATTTATTTTATTTATTTATGCAATTTATATATAGCGCGCAAATACCCTGAGGTGTCTCGGCGCTGTGGAGTAAAGGGAGAGCAGCTAAATTGGATGACTACTGGTTGAATAGCCACGTTTTTACTTGTTTCCTAAATGTCAGGAGGGTGGGACTGGTTTTGATATGGAGGGGGAGGGTATTCCACAGTCTAGCAGTGGCAACTGTGAATCATCTATCTCCCCAAGATGTTTTCTTTGTGCGAGGAATAGTCAATAGGTGGGCTGATGAGGAGCGCAAGGGTCTGTTTGGGTTGTATGGGCAGAGTACTTTTTTTAGGAACTCAGGTCCCGTGTTGTTAATTGCTTTATATGCGATGCACAGTGCCTTGAATTTCGTTCGACTTCTGATAGGCAGCCAGTGAAGCTGACGTATGACTTGAGAGATCGATTTGAACTTGGGGGTGCTGGACAGAATTCTGGCAGCTGAGTTCTGGACTAGTTGTAGTTTGTTCAGGACTTTCTCCTGGGCATTTAGGAGGAATCTGTTGCAATAGTCAATCTTTTACATCACCAAAGTGCACATGAGAGTCTTGCCGGCACTGGGGGTCAGGACTCTAGCGATGTCAGCCATGGTCCTTTGGAGAGCATGGAGCAGACTGTGGGTGTCCGTTAGGGACTGTGAGTGGTCCCTGATGGGACTCAGACACACACGTATGGCGTCTAGTTTGGCTGCCATGCGGTCGAACCCCACCTGCACCTGTTCAGCCAGCTTCTCCTGGCACCCCAACACATGGCGTTGGAAGGCCATGTGTTCGTCGTGGGGGTCCTGGGAGGCAGCCGTGGTGGTGGGTGCTGCCTGCTGTGTGTTCTGTGCAGGGGGTGGGTTCTCCTCGTGGCAGCTGGGCTGCCCTGCTCCTGGAAGTGGGCTGCGTAGGCTGTCCACGAGCTGTTGGAGGGCGTCGGAGTCGAAGGTGTGGTGGTCCTCTTCGTCATCAGAGTAGAGAGGTTCGGACTGCTCCGCAGGAGGTGTTGGATTTCCCCCTGCAATGTGAAGGGGAGATGCAGTTTCACAATGTATTCACATGTATGTTGAGACGCATTGTACATGTTTACATTCAGGCTGCATGACAATGTACATTGTGACTGTTTGGGGGGAGCTGCCTATTTGATGCGGGACAGTGGACATTCCGACTACATCACGGATGTGTGTTTGTACTTGTACATTGTCAACTGACATTTCCCTGCAATGCCAAATGTGATTGGCCAGTTTCTACGCACATGCGGCACCAGTTGTGTCCTCTGTTCTGTTGTGGACGTGTTGCGGTTTGTACCACATCGTTGTCAATGTTGATGTGCTCTGCATGTAATGTGTGTGTGCCGCATTGTGGGGGAGTCGCCCCTGCAGCTCTGATGTAGCTGCCCCTTATCCCTTACATGCGGTGTGCCTCGGGCTTCTGTGCTTATGCGGTGCTGAGATGTTGCATACCTGTGTGCATTGGTCTCTTGGTGGGAGTTGGGGGTCTGGGGCATGGTTTGTCTGCAGATGTGCTATGCGTAATTGTGCATGTGTGCCATTGTGCCCATCTCCCCCGTCCCCCAGTCCCTGGTCGTTACTCACCCTGTTGCTGTTGTGTCCGGTCATGTTGAGCAGTGCCCGGTCCCCCAACTCCTGCCACCGTCTCCCTACTGATGACTGTGGACACCATTTCCTCCATCTCGTCCAGCTCCTCCTGTGGTGCTGGACTCCCACCTCCAGTCTGCATTGCTGCCTTTTGGTTGTTTGCGAGTTTCAGCTTGGTTTTGCACTTCACATCATTCCAGCGCCTCTTGACCTCGTCCATTGTCCAACTCAGCACTCCGACTGCATTCACCTTGTCCACGATGGTCTGCCATATTCCATTTTTGGTTGCCAGTGACACAGTGGAGGTGACGAACAGTGTTTGATGGTGTTCTATCACCTCCGTTATCAGGATCCTGTTTTCCTGCGGATTGAACCGCTGCTTCCTACTCTTCTTGTCCTTGCCCTTCCCTGACCCCTATGTCCCAGGCTGGTCCTCCGGGGGGCTTGTGGGGTTCTGGCTGTCCTCTGTACTTGCTCTGGTTGCCTCCATTGTGCTTCGCTGTTGTCTGGCTTTTGTTTGTATGGTTTTTTTCTACTTTTATAGTGTATTTTCCCGCATGACGCATGGGAATTGCAGGCCTGTGGCTGGTTTTCGCAGATTTTTGTATCGTGATTGGTGTCATCGCTACTATTTTCGCGTTGGGGTTTCGCGTTTTTGCGGCGTCGCAATGATTTTAACGCGTTCATTTGACGCGTTATCGTGTGACTATCGCATGGTACCGCCGTGTTGGGAATGCCACGTTGACACAGCGTTATTTTCCCGCGATGGACTGCGATGTGAAGTGTTGCGTTAAGCTGGATTTGCGGTAGTTATCACACGTTCTTAAGAATATGCCCCAAAGTATATTAATTTGACTTTGGTAGTAGCTTAGGACATATATTTAACACTCATAGATTTTTAGAAAACACACAATCACAGCATGATGTCATTTGAGATTTCATCAGTGATCATGTCATGAGTGATGTAATATGTGAGGTCATAAGCAGTGCATTGCAGGCACATAAGTTATAGCTCAGGTAACTATAACTGCAGAGATTCTATGGTATTGTGCGTGTAAAATCTGATATACATATATATATATATACAAAAATATACACACATATATATGTACATATAGATACATACCCACATACATATATATGTATATATATATTCACTTAAAAAAACAAAGGTTTACAGGGATGTTATAGTTAGGAAATAGATTTTGAAAAACCTTAGAAATTAACTGAATAAAACAAAGGTTTCAGGGATGTTATAGTTAAGCTCAGCTATCACTTGCACAAAACTATAGAAATTCAGCAATTATAGCTACCTGAGCTAGCTATAACTTATGCCCCAGCAATGCACTGCTTATGACCTCACATATACATCACTCATGACATGATCACTGATGAAATCTCAAATGACATCATGCTGTGATTGTGTGTTTTCTAAAAATCTATGAGTGTTAAACATGGACACTGACATCACTGATGACATCACTGATGATACCTCAAATGACATCACTGATGACATCATGCAGTGATTGTAAGTATTTTCTAAGAGTTTATGATTGTTAAACATATATACTAACCTTTTACAAAAGTTAAATTAGTATACTAGGTGCACTACTACTGAGTTATACTACTCATAACATATATTATGTGAATGGCTGTGTGACAGTATATCCTTGTGTGTATGGGTGTGTGAGTGGCTGAATGGATGTATAAGTGGGTGTGTGAGTAGCTGTGTGGGTGAGTGAGTGTGTGTGTCAGTGACTGTATGGGTGAGTGAGTGGAGGTGTGAGTGGCTCCATGGGTTGGTCAGTGGGTGTGTAGTGACTGTATGGGTGAGTGAGTGGGTGTCTGAATGGCTGTATGAGTGAGTGACTGGCTGTGTAATTGGCTGTATGGGTGAGCAAGTGGCTATTTGAGTGGGTGTTTGGTTAAGTGAGTTGGTGTGTACATGGCTGTATTGGAAAGTGAGTGTCTGTGTGAATGGCTGTATGGGTGAGTAAGCGGATGTGTGAGCACTTGTTTGGATGTGTGAATTGAGATGCTGTATGGGTGAGTGAGTGGGTGTGTCAGTGACTGTGTAGGTAAATAAATGAGTGTGTGAGTAGATGTATGGGTGAATGTGACTGGCTATATGGGTAAGTGACTGGTTCTATGAGTGGCTCTATGGGTGAGTGAATGGTTGTGTAAGTGGCTGTATGAGTGAGTCAGTGGGTGTGTGACTGATTCTATGGAAGAGCGAGTGGGTGTGTGAGTACTGGTATTGGCCTGTGAATGGGTATGTGAGTGGCTGTGCAGGTGAGTTAGTGGGTGTACAAGAGGTTGTATGGGGGTGTGTGAGTGGTTCTGTAGATGATGTCATCAGTGATGCCACTTGAGATGTGATCAGTGATGTCACTGGCCATGTCATGAGTGATGTAATATATGAGGTCGTAAGCAGTGCATTGGGTAACTATAACCCATTGTTATAGTTAGCTCAGGTAACTGTAACCACTGAATTTCTATGGTTTTGTAAGAGTGAAATCTGAGCCTTACTATAAAGTCCCTGTAACTTTTGTTTTTTTCAGTGAATTTCTAAGGTTTTTTAAATTATATTTCCTAACTATAACATCCCTGTAACCTTTGGTTTTTTAAGTGAAGTTCTATGTTTTTTTAACTGGTAGTTACATTTGCAGAGTGGTGGAGAAAGGTGGCGGGCCTCTGACCAGCTCTCAGGAATTTAGCTGTGTCGGACCTTCTGGAGGTAACAGGAGGGCTTCTTGGTACCCAAGGACCCTCATCAACCAAGAGGACTTCATCCCACAAGTAGTATTGTGCCAGGAGGCACATTTGCAGAGTGGTTCAGAAAGGGGGCAGGGCCTCCGACCATCTCTCAGCCATCAGTCTGTGTGGGACTTACTGGAGGTAACAGGAGGGGTTCTTGGCCATCAAGGACCCTCAGCATCCAAGAGGACTACATCCCCCAACCAGCAGTGTGCCAGGAGGTGGGTTTGCAGAATGGTAGAGAAAGGGACAGGGCCTCCAATGACCTCTTAGTATTCTGACTGTGTGGGACTTACTGGAGGTAACAGGAGGGGTAGTTGGCTCCCAAAGGACCCTCAGGAGGCAATGGGACTTCATCCCCCAACTAGTAGTGTACCATGAGGCATGCTTGCAGAGTTAGGGTGAAAGAGGCCGGGGCATCCGTAACTTTCCAGCTGGCTTTTTTAAAATGCATTTAGTTTTATTAGGGGGCACATAACCCCCTTCCCTGGGCCAATTTTGGCCCTGGGGACCCCATCACCCGCGACCAGGCCTTTTTGGAATTGGGGAGGGGGACATGCAGCCCCCCTCCCAGACAGATTTTGGCCCAGGGGAGCCCAACCTGCTGGGCCTGGCCTTTTCAAAATTAATTTTTTAATATTTAGGGGAGGGGGCCGAGCGGTCCTGCTCCCAGTATGATTTTGGCCCCGGGGACCCCATCCTCTGGGGCCTTGCCTACCTGTAATAGGGGTGGTTGGACACGCAGCCCCCTTCCTGTGCCGATGTTGGACTCAGGGACTCCATCCCCCGGGGACCACGCTTTAAAAAAAAAATCTATATTACTAGTAGGGGAAGGGGGCTGCATGGCCCTCCTCCATGGGCCAATTTCAGCCCTGGGAACACCATCCCCCGGGCCCGGCCAATTAGAGATGGGGAGGAGGCTGCGTGGCCCCCCTCCCCAGGCCTAATTCAGCCCTGGGGCCCGGCCTCTCTATTCTGGTTGCCTCTAGGGCACCCAGTGACCTATGTTGGGGACTGGTAGGGGGGAGTCACAATGCCCCAGCAGAATATACCAGCTCCCTACATCCTACAGGAGGCGGCATTGCTTTGACAAAAAGGAATCTCCTGAAAGGTAGCACCCTGTGTGTCAAAGCAATCTTTTCATCTGTTTCTCAGCAGGCACATTTCTGTTTTCCCAGGGCTGTGGGAGAGTCTGTACACTCTCTGCATTCATTTTAACCCCACTTTATTTTAAGTTCAGACCCGGGGAGGTGGCGGTCCCTGGGGCTGCAGGGGCCGTGTGGGCCACCCTGCATTATTTTAGGATTATTTGCCATGGAGATATGGCAGTCCTCAGGGCTGTAAGTGGGCGTGTGGGGCCCCTGCATTATTTTTCAAAGATGTGCCCAAGGATGTGGTGGTCCCCAGGGATTTCATGGGGGCCCGTGCACCCCCCTCCTGTTATTATGATATGCCCCAGAGACCTGGACCACTCGGGGCTTATTTAAAAGCAAGTGCAGGAGCCCGCGCTTGCTTTTTTTTAAAAATGTGGCTGCAAATTCACACATATCGTGATTTTATGGCAATTTTATTTTACAAAACTGCTTTTTTCCTTTTTTGGGGTCCCTCTGGGACACCTGGACCAACTTTATGGGGTCAGGGTATTACTACCCTGCCCCTAAAGAAAATGTTTGTGTGCAGTGGCGGCTCGCACAGGTATCGCTGTGGGGCAGTGAGATGGGGCGTGGGCGGGGCTGGGTGGGGAGATAGTGAAGTGTGACAAATGACAGGAGCGTTTAGAGTAAATAAATCAATAAACAAAACCACTTACTTTGCACTCGCAGCATCGCCATCACTATGTCATCAGTGATGTCACTGACCATGCCATGAGTGATGTAATATGTGATGTCATCAGCAGTGCATTGCGGGGGCGCGAGTTATAGTTAGCTCAACTAACTAGAACAGACAAATGTATCTTGTTTTGTATGAGTGAAATGTCCAACTAACTATAACGTCCCTGAAACCTGTGGTTTTTTCAGTGAATTTCTATGGTTTTTTAAATGCTAATTTCTAACTATAACGTCCCTGAAACCTATGGTTTTTTCAGTGAATTTCTATGTTTTTTTTAAATGATAATTTCAAAATATAACGTCCCTGAAACCTATGGTTTTTTCAGTGAATTTCAAAGGTTTTTTAAATGCTAAATTCTAACAATGCCTACATAGGTAGGACATGTGCAGAAAGAGGAGGAAAGGCGCAGAAAGAAGCAAGAGAAGTGCAGAAAGAGTCAAGAGAGGTGCTGAAAGAGGAAGAAAGGTGCAGAAAGAAACAAGAGAAATGCAGAAAGAGGCAACAGAGGTGCAGAAAGAGGTCTACTTTGATTGTACCTTACAACAGACTCATACAAAGCACCCTAATCACTAATTTTTCTCTGAAGATGTCTTAAACCTCACTTTTCTCTTGAAGGTTCACTATTAATTGACTGCTCAGAATGTTAGGCCTACCAAATATAAAGCAGCAATCCTAAGCATATCACTGTTGTAAGTCTGACCAAGTTTGTGAAGGTATGCATGCGTGTCTATGCTTTTACCTAGTGACATGTTAAATGAAAATAAACATACAAACACTTGAATACCTTTGTTTCAAACAGCATACTAAAGGGTGTATGCATTTCTTTCTGCTCACAATACAGGGCACATGGGTATTCAATAGTATATTTGAGGGGCTCTATAACACATATATACATAAGACATGTCTGCCTGTGCAACCGAATGACAGAGCAGAACTAAGAATATTTGACCACCTATAAGAGAAGCTACCCGCTTTTTAAGCTACCATCTTCAGATGCATAACGCATGTGAGAATACATGTGCAAGTAGACATATACCTCAGTCACGAGAGCACGCAGACCTTTAAACTTGACAGCTTGCCCTTCCCATTTGAACATAGAAACAGACAAGAGAAGTACAGAAAGGAGCAAGAGAATTGCAGAAAGAAGCAAGAGAAGTGCAGAAAGAAGCAACAGATGTGCATAAAGAGGCAAGAGGGGTGTAGAAAGAGGCCAGAGAAGTGCAGAAAGAAGCAACAGAGGTGCAGAAAGAGGCAACAGGGATGGAGAAAAATGGAAGATGGGTGGAGAAAGAGGCAAGGGGGTGCAGAAAGAAGCAAGAGAGCTGCAGAAAGAAACAAAAGACGTGCAGAAAGAAGAAGCAGGTGCAGAAAGAGGCAAGCGGGGTGCAAAAAGAGATAAGAGGGGTGCAAAAAGAAGCACAAGTGGTGCAGAAAGAAGCAAGAGATGTGTAGAAAGAAGCAAGAGGAGTGCAGAAAGAAGCAACAGAGGTGCAGAAAGAGGCAAGAGGGGTGCAAAAAGAGGGAAGAGGGGTGCAGAAAGAGGCACGAGGGGTTCAGAAAGAAGCAAGAGATATGCAGAAAGAAACAAAAGAAGTGCAGAAAGAAGGAACAGAGGTGCAGAAAGAGGCAACAGGGGTGCAGAAAGAGGGAAGAGGGGTGGAGGGAGAGGCAAAAGGGGGTAGAAAGAAGCAAGAGAGCTGTAGAAAGAAACAAAAGAAGTGCAGAAAGAAGGAACAGAGGTGCAGAAAGAGGCAACAGGGGTGCAGAAAGAGAGACGAGGGGTGGAGAAAGAGGCAAGAGGGTGCAGAAAGAAGCAAGAGAGCTGCAGAAAAAAACAAAAGAAGTGCAGAAACAAGGAACAGAGGTGCAGAGGTGCAGAAAGAGGCAAGAGGGATGCAGAAAGAGGCAAAAGAAGTGCAGAAAGAAACGAGAGGTGCAGAAAAAAACAAAAGAAGGAACAGAGGTGCAGAAAGAGGCAAGAGGGGTGCAAAAAGAGGGAAGAGGGATACATAAAGAGGCACGAGGGGTGCAGAAAGAAGCAAGAGATGTGCAGAAAGAAACAAAAGAAGTGCAGAAGGAAAGAACAGAGGTGCAGAAAGAGGCAACATGGGTGAAGAAAGAGGGAAGAAGGGTGGAGAAAGAGGCAAGGGTTGCAGAAAGAAGCAAGAGAGCTGCAGAAAGAAACAAAAGAAGTGCAGAAAGAAAAAACAGAGGTGCAGAAGAGGCAAGAGGGGTGCAGAAAGAGGCAAAAGGGGTGCAGAAAGAAACAAAAGAAGTACAGAAAGAAGGAACAGCGGTCCAGAAAGAGGCAAGAGGGGTGCAGAAAGAAACAAAAGAAGTACAGAAAGAAGCAACAGAGGTGCACAAAGAGGCAAGAGGAGTGCAGAAAGAGGGAAGAGAGCTGCAGAAAGAAACAAAAGAAGTGCAAAAAGAATAAACAGAGGTGCAGAAAGAGGCAAGTAGGGTGCAAAAAGAGGTAAGAGGGGTGCAGAAAGAAGCACAAGTGGTGCAGAAAGAAGCAAGAGAGGTGTAGAAAGAAGCAAGAGGAGTGCAGAGAGAAGCAACAGAGGTGCAGAAAGAGGCAAGAGGGGTACAAAAAGCTGAGATGATCTTACCCACGTTTTGCCAAAAAGACTGGATTGAAGGACACTGCCAAAACATATGGACCTCGTTCGCATTGTTCTCATCACATTTCGGGCACTTCTTTGTCACTCCATTCCCCATCTTCGATAGTTTCCGAGGCGTCCAGTATGCCTTATGGACAGTAAAAAGGTGGTTTCTCTTTAGAGGTGCAGCTTTCACATATGACCACAAAAGAGACATAGATACTTGCCCTAAGGTTTCGAGGTCTTCGCCTGGCAGGTCCCTCTTCCAGGTCTCTGTAAATGGATTCTGTGTGTCTTCACCGGTCTGAATTATCAACCAATACCATTCTGCTACTTCTTTCCGTACTGTGGACCTTGAGCAGATCTTATTCACCAGGTCCCGATTCCCTTCAATCTCCTTCCCTATCGATTTTATCCAGCTCGAAATCTGGTAATATTTAAACTTTGATACCGAGTTCTCTGTAGCCGCAGAAAGGCACTGCCATGAAATCAGCTCATTGTCCACAATAAGTTGCCCCCACTTTAGTATCCCAGATATTCGGAGGGGAACTGCAAGTGCATCCACTAAACAGGCCGGGGTGCCTGGGGAATCCCAGATGGGTGCTTCATCGTTATAGTAGGGTATTTTTAGCATTGACCTCACCTGAGACCATACTTTACCGGCGGCTAGGAGGACTTTCAGCCTGACCTTCTTAAAGAATTTGGGGTGACCGAATTTTAAAAGAAAAAGATCTGCTTGATTCATAATATTCATGCCAAGAGCCTTAAAAAGTGGAGAAAACGTAGAGCTTTCCTTTAATAGTTGACGTGAGTTCTTTAGGTGAAAGGCACAGTAGTATATATAAAGGTCCGGGGTGGCTATGCCGCCATGAACTTTCTTTCTCCTAAGCTTCTTTTGAGATATTCTTGGGTTTTTTCTTCCCCAGATGAAGCTGGAAAAAAGTCCTTGTACTTTCCTGAACCAGATCTTCGAAAATTCTAATGGAATAGTGCCAAATAAAAAGGTAAACTTAGGTAGAATTGACATTTTTAAGAGGTTTGATCTGCCCAGGATGGAAAGAGGAAGGGTCTCCCATGCTTGTAGCTGTGATCTCACACTCGCTGTTACTTTGTCAAAATTCACCTGCGCTATCTTTTCTATATTTTCGACTATTTGGACCCCAAGATATCTTATTTCGTGTTTTATAAGGTCTCTCTTGTAAGGGGTGTTCCATGTCATTAGTTCAGTTTTTTGCTGATAATTGAATATCCAGATGCTCTCCCAAAATTATTCAGCAGCTCCCATATCTCCTGGAGTGAATGCTCTAGATTCCCTGTCAAAATCATAAGATCATCAGCGTACAACCCTATTTTCTTTTCCCAGCCATTACAGCTAAAGGAGAAAATACCCTGACAAGCTCTTAGTTTACATGCTAGTGGTTCGATATACATGTTAAACAAAAGGGGCGAGAGGGGGCAGCCCTGTCTGGTTCCCCTACAAATTTTTATTTGTTTTGTTAAGTTTCCATTAACAAGAACCCTGGCGGATGGATTTTTATACAGGGTCCTCACCGCTGCTATAAAAGTTTCTCCTAAGTTAAAACGCTGAATCGCTTTATGTAGGAAGGGCCAGCTGACCCTATCGAACGCTTTTGCAGCGTCAAAGGTCATAACCGCTAGCGGAATCGCATATTCCTTTGCCAAGTCGATTGCTTCAATTAAGTTGTGAGTTAGTTCGTGAAGTTGCCTCCCCTTCATAAATCCCTTCTGATCAAGATGTATTATTGACCCTGCTACCTTGTCTAAACGTTTAGTTAAGATCTGGGTATATATTTTATGGTCACTATTCAGGAGGGAAATAGGCCTGTACGACTCACAGGCTCTCGGGTTCTTATTCGGTTTCAAGATGATAGTTATAGTGGCATCGTTCCAGGATACAGGGAGGTCTTGGGCTGATATAAAAGCGGAATTTAACAGTTGGAGCAAAATTGGAGCTAACTCTTCTTTTAAGATATTATATATTTCATTTGGAATGGCGCCAGGACCCGCGGCTTTTTCTTTCTTTAAGGTGGTAATAATATGGAAAATTTCTTCCAAGGTAATAGGGTTACTCAGCTTATCTTTATCAGAGTCCGAAAGTGTAGGAAGTTCCAAGTCTGAGAAAAAGGCTTCTACAAGTTCTTCACTCAGTGCTGAGTCCTCAGAGTACAGATCTTGGAAGAATTGGGCAAATGCCTCCTCAATCCCAGTATCCTCTGTGATGATTTTTCCAGAGGTCGGGCATTTGAGGTCTTTTATCATATTCCTGGTATGATCCGCCTTCGCTTTCCATGCCAGGAATTTGCCACACCCCTCCCCGTATTCATGATGGGACAACCTGCTAGCTTCCCACTTCCTTTTGATTATTGCTTCCAGGTAGTCCACTAACTCATTTTTTGCCATGGTTAGTTTTTGTGTGTTGTTTAAATCATTCGGTGCATGTTCTAGCCCCACCTGGTTTAAATGTATTGCCGCTTCTAAAGTTCTAATTTCCTCCCTCACTTTCTTATTCTGGGCTGTGGAGAGAGAAGTTAATGTGCCTCTTAAAAAAGCTTTATATGTGTCCCATACTATGTGCGGGGATGCAGAGTATGTATTAAATAGGAAAAATTAATTTATATCTTTTTTCAGCCTTTCAATAACTGATGTCTCTGAGAGTATCGAGCGGTTTAGTGTCCATCTACGCGGAGGGGGACTCTTCGCCAGAGTAATTTCCAAGAGAACAGCCGAGTGATCGGACAAGTGTTCTGGGACATGACTAACCTTAATCGTGTTCTTGCTAGTGGAGAGATCTACCAGGACAAAATCAATCCTGGAACGATGTCCACATTTTTTGTTATGAAAGGTGAAGTTCCCCCCCAATGTCTCAGAATTATGCCTCTTCACTCCCCATATATCAAGAAGTCCTATATCTGTCATCAGCTGTTTCAGGGCCTTTCTCGTATTCTGGGTGGCCACCGCTGCTCTCTTGGACGTTGAATCATGCCTAGGGTCTAAAACTATATTGAAAATCCCCCCCCATTATAATAGGATCTCTAACATCAATTAAGTGGAGGAACAAAGCATGTAGGGAGACCGGGTCATCCATGTTAGGGCCATAATAGCCCACAAAGGTTAACCAAGAACCATTAATTTTTGCTCTGGCGATTGCCCACCTGCCAAGTGGATAGACGACAACATTTCCTAATATTGCTTGCATTGTTTTTTTAAAGATAATAGCAACCCCTTTCGTTGGACAGGTCTGGGTAGTATAAATACAGTGCTCTATCCATTTTTGTTTTTTAAGTATCACTGCCCATTCCTCTTTGCATAGATGTGTCTCTTGAATAAGCAAAACATCATGATCCAAGAGCCGCAAATATTCCAAAATGTTCCTTCTTCTAGAAGGGACCCTGAGTCCATTCACATTCCAAGACAAAATTTTCAGATTTTTTGGCCTCTCAGGCCTACCTGAATCTGTCATAGAAGAGAGGGTTGTATAGGCATGTATCTCATGACACCCAAAAAGAAGTTAGAATTACACACAATTGAAAAATATTATTCGTGTATGAGGACAATTTTTTCTTTTTTTCCCAAATGCTCCCCCACCCAGTGCCTAAAAACAAAACCTCTATTTTTTGTATTTTATTTTTACTTTTGACCCCACCCACCCCTCCCCACCCCGGTGAACCCTCCCTCAACTCTAGAGGTATGCCGGAGTACCTCCACTTCGGACTCTCTCCCTATCTGGGCAGAAATTGAATTTTTATCATTTGGATGTACTTTTAATCTGATCAATCAAGGACCTGACTTCGACGGGGTCTCTGAAGTTATACATTTTATTACTCCAAATCACCTTTAGGGAGGCGGGGAATTGGAGTTTTGCAGTTGCACCCAAGCTCTTCAATTCTTGTATATGTTTCTCCAATTCCCACTGCCTATCCTGTGTGGTGCGCGAGATGTCCGACCTGATACGAAAGGACCAGTCCCCTTTATTGTATACTCCTGTTTTGAGACCCCCAGCAAGAATCTTTTCTTTAATTAGATATGTTTTAAAGTTAACTAGAAATTTTCTCGGATTTTTCTTGCCTGATCTTTTAGTGAAGGGATCTCGATGAATTCTCTGTATATCATTTTCCAGGGACTGTTTCTCTATCTCTGGATGGAGTTCTCCAAGAAGGTCAATGACGAACGACCTTATGTCCCCCCCCTCAAGGTCTTCTGGGACATTTAAGATCCTAATATTGTTTCTTCTTGCACTGTTCTCTAAGCTTTCAAGTTTATCTGTCAGTTCTCTATCCCTCTGTTTTAACCTCATGACCTCCGATGTATTTTTATCAACTTGTTTTTAGAGGTCTTCCACCGCCGCTTCTACTACTCCAACTCTTTCCAAGATGTCATTAATTTTTACTTCCAATGTTTCACAGACCCCTTGGATCTGTTGCTAGTTACTTTCAGATAATGCAAATTTTTCTCTCATTTCAGAAATTAGAGTAGACAGCAAAGTCTCTGTAGAGGGCTGTCCCCTCGGGCTGTGCCCTGTATCTTGTTCCCTCTGCCCCTCTCCCTGTTGGGGTAGCTGACTCAGTGGGATCTCCGGTCTGGGGTTGTCTTGTGTATAAGTACAATCGTCCTCAGTCGTTTCCAATGGAGTGAACCTGTTTTCCAGCGGAAATATGTTATTCCTCGCCTCCATTTCCCTCGTATTTATTATAATGATCTGCTTATCTGGAGTCTTAGGGGTAAGACTATGTGAGAAGTTGGCCTGGCATATGCTGTCCACAAGTTCTAGTGGGCACCTTGCACCAGTCCAAACAACCCCTTTGGATGATAGGTTAAAGACAACCTTTAGTGAAAGCTATCCTAGTGGTAGCTATGGAGAGCAGCCTTCAGGCTAAGTCTTGGAGGAATGTAAAGCAGCTTGTTTTACCAGTCTATAATCTCTTGAGTGACCAAATGAAAGAGGACCACACCAGGTATATATATAAAATATATGTATTTATTC